>JAPQWV010000034.1:8785000-8824372 GCA_027422505.1 Craterostigma plantagineum | reverse complement strand
CTGTGAACTCTACTCTCTGTTCTTGGAATTTGCAATCCCTGTGAATCTTGGAATATATCAAAAGAGTGACTATAGCTACTAATTTTTTACGATGAACCATCCAAAATGATGTGCTTTATCTGATAGGCATGTTTTTGCTCTTCGTAGCTGCAATTCAGTTAAATGTCACCATCATCAGAGTTTGGTCTTAACAATTCCCTCCGACTTTCCACAGAAGTTAACGTCAATCTTTTTCCGTTGAATTTTCATTCCGGGAAATAGGAAATATCTGCAGTTCCATAAATGGACCAATATCAGCTAGGAAGTAGTTAATATTTATCAAATAATGAGCTTGATCTTTTGACGCCAGCAAACCAGTTACTGGGTTTGGAGAGTTGATCCAGCCTACAGGCCTGAAGAACGAGAAGGGGTAAGAGCAGTCTTTTCGCAACTTTGGTAACCCGTCACCTTAATCATTTCTTAAGTACGATAACTTGCTCACTGTTTTGTACACCAGAGATGCTTTCGTCCTCTTTGGGTGGCATTCGCAATCCTCATCGGTGGACTTTTGTTAGATGTACTAATCTCCGTAACTCTTGGCGTCTCATCACTCCCTGTTAATATCATCATCGGTAATACCCTAGAAGAAAACTTGGTACATTTTAGATATATGGTACCTTTTGGTTGTGAAAAAAATATATATGTAGGTGTGATAGTTGTTTTGGGACTTGGAACGGCCCTTCGTCTTGCCTTGGAGTTTTGCCAGGAATGGAACGTGAGAAGAACGGTGCAAAGGGTAGAAGCAAACGCCACGATTGGATATCATCCTACACTGTAAGTAGGTGAAACAACCAACCAATGTGGTATGTACATGTCTGTGAAAAAGAAAATTTCAGATACATATATGGAAAGTCGAAAATGCTGATGTGTTGTTACCTAAGTTTAGGCCCTTGAGGTTGAAAATGAAACATTGGATTGGTTTATAGATAGGTTTCTTGCAGTGTTACAAGTCTTGTTTCATTGTCTATGTCAAGTGAGCCCATTCGAAATGCCTTAGTGTCCTACATTTAGAAATCGAGGCATGTTTAGACAAATTGATAGATGCATTGTTGCAAGTTGTACGTAGTAGTAGTAGTACTACCATTACACATACCTACTTTAGTAAGAGAGTTAGCTGCCCTTTACCTTTCTATTTTCGGATTTACGCTATCATTTTATTGAGTATGTTCGTGAAAGAATAACGAGAAAAATTGCAACCTTCTTTGTAATTTGTTGAGTGGCATTCATTTCCCAATAATTAATGGTTCTTAAATCATCATAAATTACATCCATGAAAAATTAGTTAGTCTATGGAGGCCAAATCTAATCGATTCGACTTCACTTAAACTCCTTTTACTATCGTAAGATTGTGTGACCTCTGAATGGTAAGTGAGTCCGTGGTCGATCGAGTGAGGATACATCGAGATATAAAAGATAAATAAATAAATTGGGAGAATTTTAACCAAATATTTAGAATTTATAACCGACGTCAAGGGTGTGTTTGGTTTAATGGAATTTTGGTGAGGAAAGGAAAAGAAAGTGAGAAAGAAAATTAGTTTTCGTATTTAGTTGATTGAAGAAACCGTCTAGTATAGAAAAGAAAAGAAAATATGGTTAAGTTTAGACCTATAACTAAGGAAAACGAAGGAAAACTTATTAAAATCGTTTTCTCTCACATTTTCTTTTCCACGTCACTTTCTTCGAACCAAACATAGTGCAACTACTAAAATGAATTATGTAACGATTTTTACATGGACATCGGAACATCTGTCGTGACGACGCAAGGCGGATTCTCATGAGGAATTTAACCTTCCAAGTCGGTGCTCAAGTCTCCAATGATTGCAGTTTCGCTTTCATGACTAAACATACAAACGTCATTACACGTCACATTTAGGGAATGATTCACAACCTTAAAGCCGAGTTAAATGTTCTGCATAATCATACTCACATGTGCTTAAGTCGAAGAGGTAGATTAGTTATGATGAGTTACGTCTACGAAAAAAGTAGATTATATGCTCTCACTTGTTAAATTTCGTCTAAATTAACGATTATATCGATTGACTAAAACGACCCATCTCAAAATACGCAGATCGGAAACAGCCATAACCCAAATATTGAGAACTAAAAATGCCGTTCTCCCATTCAAGCTTTGTAAAACTTAAAAATAAGATTTAAACTTACGAGAAGTGTTATATGGAGTAGTATCCTTTTATTTTTATGCTTTCGAAATTGCTTTTACTGAGAATTTTGGTCTTTGCAAACACTATGAAATCATTGTTGGGGAAATTCACAACAAACGCTAATTATTCGGAGAATAGAAACCTCAGAACTCCAAACAAAATGAAGTCATGAATTACTTTAGTACTTGAATGAAAACTACAGTCGATAGATTGATTACTCAGAGAAAAACCATTATCAACTTTTGCTCATTACTTCCTCAAGCTATGGAGGATGTACTCAGCATAGAGGTCCCTGGGAAAACCATTAATTCATTTTTAAACCCCAATTTCGAAGAAAAATACGAAGAAAAATTCCAAAGGGAGAGGATACTATAAAACTTACATTGAGTACTGAATGGCCTCTAAAGCAGTCCCAGAAGGCAAGAACTCATCAACAGCAACCTCTTTATTCTCATTCTTCTTGTCTGAAAAAGTTGACATTAAATGTTCTTTTATAATATTTAACACATAAAGAAAGGGAAATTTATATAAATCTATATAGAGAAAATGTACAGTCTTCGAAGAATCGACGAATTTCGGCAAGACGATGAGGCGCAAGCTGGCTGATATCAGTTAAATGACGATACTCAGGATCATCAGCGCACACTGCAATGATCTTATCATCTTTTTCGCCCTAAACGAAAATTATTATACTATTCTATTCCATGGAAGTATTTATTACCTGGTCAATCATAGGCATAAGCCCAATCGCCCTCGCCCGAAGGAAACATCCCGGGACGACGGTTTCCTGAAATGACATTATTAGACGTCTTCGTAAGTCCGACCCATAAAAAGATTTCGTTTTTTTATATATTCCATTTATCGCAAAAATTTAAATTTTGATTTTTTTTACCTGCATGATGACAAGCACGTCCATTGGGTCGTTATCTTCGCAAAGCGTCCTCGGTATGAAACCGTAGTTGTGAGGATAAACCACCGACGAGTAAAGCACACGGTCGACCTAATTAGGATACCGCAATAAATCCGTATTCTTATTACCACAAAAAGACGTCGTAAGATTAATCGTATAAAGTTGTCTTTTTTTATTATTATCGTCGTACTTTGATCAACCCAGTCTTCTTATCGAGTTCATACTTGACTTTGCTTCCCTTCGGTATCTCAATCACCTGGAAAAAAAGACGAAATCTTTTACAGTGAAGAAAAAAAGATTAGTCCGATTTCGAAAAAATGATTGACTTACGACGTTGATGATCTCTGGCGCACCAGAGCCTGCATATATAGATATTTTGATAAGAAATTTGCGGGTTTTTATAAAATAAATGAAAAAATTTTAGAATTAATTTATCGGATACCTATCTCGAGATCGTGCCAAGAATGAGCAGCGACCGATCGCCTCGACAGGCACGAGAGAATCCTCTCGTTCAATTTCGGAGCACGAATTTGCTCTGAGGGCTCTTCTTCGCTCATTTTTTCAGATCTCTGATTTCAAATCGAAAACAAATTTTACGTAGATTTTTAACAAAGAATGCTGAGAACGCAAAAAAAAGACGTAAAAATGATTGAATCACAAGTAATAGGCTTGTGAATGGGGCGGGACTATAGGGCCTACATTTTCGGTGAAATTTCCGCCCCATTGATAAGCCTTAATCATAGTGAATGGAATTAAACTAGAAAAAAAATTGCATTACCCTGGAAAAATAATGATGGGATATGTATTTGAAGGTCTATGGCAGAGTTTATGGGCACTTGTAAGCTTTATATAGGATACGAACGAATTGGTTCAGTGGTTGGCCTTACGTGTGAATAGAATAGTATTAATAGATTTTTGTTCTAATTATGTCTACGCCTAGTTAGAACTTTTTTCTATTCTTTCCGTAAAGAAAGGAGAGATGAGATTAAATTAATTTTTATTACTAGAATTTCATTTTCACCATAAGATTGTTTGCTATTTACTATGGTCAAAGATTTAGCAAATAGAACAATGCAGATCTTTGACATGACACGAAAGTCAATCGAATTCTCTTCTTTTTTCTTTTTTAGCATAGATTATACGCCACATTTTTTAGGACGTCCAACTTACAATGTTTCATTTAGGAACAATGACTTTATTATCAATTTAAGGACACAAATTACTTCAATTTTAGAAACCCTTAAGTCTGACGTACTTAAAACCAATTCTCCTAACTTACAAGACGAACAAAACTAGTTTGGCTGAAAATTTATAAACTAGGTAACTTTGAGTTTGAGCCCTCAAGCTAAACTAGGGGTGAAAGGGTGAAAACGAGTTGAGCCGCTCGCGAGCAGCTCGGTCAAAATCGAGTTCGAGCCGAGCTCGAGCTGGCTTGTTGGCAATCGAACCGAGCTTCGAGCCCATCATATCTGAGCTCGTAGCTCGTCGAGCCCTTATCGAGCCAATAATTTTATTTTAATATATTAAATATTTAATATTTTATATTAAAGTAATTATTTTATTTTATAATATATACCGAACTCGAGCCCGAATTCGAGCTCAAATACCTCGCACGACACTAAGCTTACCGAGTCGAGCCGAGCTTCAACGTTTTTAACCGAGCCGAGCTCGAGTCGAAATTTTTCGAGTTCGATCGAGCTCGAGCCCAAGAAGCCTTAATCGAGCCGAGCTCGAGCTGGGCCATGTTCGGCTCGGCTCATTTACACCCCTAAGCTAAACTCAGCCTAGGCAACTTATCGAGTTCATAAGTCAATTACACTCATCTTTCACCCCTACCATATACCAAATAAAAATAAAATAAAAGTTGGAACAAAGTGTCAAAAGAAAAAATTCCTAATGTCTCGTTTTTCGGCAACAACATTCTATGTCCGAAGCATGTACTTACAATATTCAATTGAAAAGTGATTTATATTCAATTAAAATGTGCTCCACAATTCCCAACTACCCTTCCACATTAAAACTTCAATAGAAAGCTAAGAAAGAACAAGATGCATCTCTCCATTGAGTTTTAAATAATCAGCATAAACTGTCAATATGCTTTCTTCTACTACTTTAGTAGCTGCAAATTTACAAATAAAAATTGCTAAGTTAATTTGAAGAATAAATTAAACAAGCTCCTGTCTCAAGAACCGGCAGGGTCCACGCCGATTCCCATATTTGCAGTTGTGCCGGCGATAAACCCTCATTGCTGACTCAACGGTCGGACCGACATTTTTATTCTTCGATTTCATGCTAAATGGTTATTAATGCACAAAATTCTGCATCAATCAGGCAAAAATAGGGAGAAAAAGTACGAATTATTTCTTTCCAGTAAGTTAAGGGTAGTTGTCTAAGGACAAACAATTTTAAGTGGAGTGCAATTTAAGAACACTAACTTTCAAATTATCCCAAAATCTGCAACATAGATTTATCCCCAAGCAACTTCAAGGCATGTGGGATTTTATCCTTGCATGTATAGATAATGTTTCGAAGTTCTAGTCAATAACTAGGTTTCCGTCACATTATGCCATTTTCAATTTTGATCTTCTCCATCCTTAATCAACCTATTAGTTGAGTGACTTGAAATTTCTCCAAATTTTAGAAGTTAGTGTCCTTAAGTGCAATCATGTCAGTTAGGAGTCGAAAGTGTTAACCCCTAACTTACAGGACGAAAAATAGTAGCCCGAACGAAAAAAAAAAAAGAAAATCCTGCAGGGAAGGAGAACGTTGATGCATATCAATAACCTTTAGCAGCAAAACTTAATTAGTTTGGAAACACTTATTGAAGAAACAACACTATTTTTTCTATACACTCCATATTCCACATAGAACTGTTAATATGGTCCGCGGGCCGCGGGCTGGCCCGCCCCACCCCGCCAAAAGGGCGGGTTGGGCTTTGATATTTTAGGCCCGCCCAGCTTGCCAATATCTTAATTTATATATATATATATATATTATAAATATATATTATATAGATAATAAATATATAATTAATTAGGTAATGTATTTAATGATTCATTAATTATATCTAATTAATACCATATTTATTATCAACCACATAATTAATAGCATACTTATCCATAATTTTTTAATATATACCATAATTAAAAAAAATTATTAGTAAATTAAAATTTTAAATTAAAATAAAAAAATAAAAACATTATTTTATTGGCGGGCGGGCCTGGGGTGCGGTCCCCATTTTTTTAGGCCTGCCAGATGGCGGGCGGCGGGCCGGCCCGGCCCACCCCGCCAAATTGACAGTGCTAATTCCACACATGGTGTCACCGTCCGTGGTCATTATGTTTCGACTAAGTTTAGTTTAAATCGGAAATGGACCTTATTGTCAGTTACGAGGTAGACCTTACAATCTGATTAAATTCACTATTTAACGAATTTAAACATCATTGTCAAGTGTGTGACATTCTCCACACTCCAACTAAGTTGAATTTGAATCGAATCGAAACATAATTTTCAGTCATGGAAAGCTCATTGGCTTCAAGTAGGACTAACAAATGTTGGCCCATATGTCACATTTTAAATCCTTACAAATAACGATCTTTCAAAAAAGTGTAAGTGGAATCGAACTAATTAGCTCCTTTTGGATTAGTCTTGTTCTCGGCCACATTACATATCACTTAGAACAACTAATTTTCAGCCATCAACATCGTAAATCCTCGATTGAAAAAACAGCAAACTCTATTTCTTCAGCTTCTAAGGCTCTATTTGCACTGAAGAAAGTAGTGTAGAAGAGGAAACGATTTTAACAAATTTTTCTTTCGTTTCCCTCGCGCATTAAGTGAAGAAATTAATTTCCCTTAAACTTAACTAGATTTTCTTTCGGGTTTCAGTGGCAATAATTTCACTTCTGAAGTGATGATTATCAATGATGATAAATGTGCTTTAGGGTTGTTGGAGCTGTTATTGAGTCAAGAACAAATCCTTTTCAAATTACGTTGAAAGCTTTCCTTGCCTACACTAAAACCTCTAAACATTAAATTAATAAACTCTCTTAAATAATAAAATCTTCTGGTCATGGTTATTTATAAAAAATCATTAATTTCGATACGATATAATGACAATTTTTCAGAAAATCCCTTAAATAGATCCCATTGAAAATCTAAATTAACAATTCTTAAATATTACAATTGAAAATATTATGGTAATTTGCTAAGATATGAATTTATTGTTACTTATTTTTTCTTAAAATTTAAATATAACTAGATTTCATCATCAACTTTTTTAATTGTTGCCAAGAGTTTAAAAAACATATATGAACACTAAATTAGCAAAAACTTTTTCTTTTAATATATTAGTTTTCGATATATTAATATATCTCTAAATTAATAAAATTTAGTTGTCCCAATGTTATTAATTTAGAGCGATTTTACTGTATCTTTATATACGACTTCGTTAGCTGCCAAAGAAAAAAAAGACAGAAAAAAAAGCCATGTAAACCTCTAAATTGGTTACCCAAAAAATAGAGTTACCCATCTATCGGTTTTCTCCCGTCCATCATAGTTGGTTGAGCGACCATATAATAATCACAAACAAAAAAAAAACATGAGAACGCGGCCGCCATCTTCATATCAACATCGTTCTCGCCATCGTAACGTCCTCAGAATTAGGAGTCGTCTTAACACGCTTATAGAACAACACATACGCAGCTGGTGTCCTTACATCGGCTTCACTTACAGGGGAAACATAGGAATCGTCGAAATGGTACCATCTGTTCTCGTCGATTAGCTGCAAGAAACAAAAAAAATGCGAGCTTGGTTATCAACTTTACATGTTAGAAGAACAGTTAGGGTGTGCTTGGTTTGTCGAAATTAGCAGAGAAAAGAAGATGAAAAATAGTACTTAGTAGTTTTCATGTGTGTTGATTGAAGAATTAAACGAGGGAAAAAAGGAAACCAAAATCTAGTTTAAATTCATACTTAAAACTAAGGAAAAGCTTAACAAATCATTTCCTCTCCAATTTTCATATCAAGCCAAACACACAGTTTTACGGTGAATATGGATGGGAATCACGAGTTAATGGTATGTTTGTTGTTACCTTGCAGTGAGCAGAATAGTGTCCCCCGCCAAGGCCACCGTAATGGTTGCTGATGGCGTAGAGCTCATACACGTTCGGTGGTTTCCCTTCGTACGAACTGCTCTTCACATATTTGCTCAGATCGAGGCCGTGGATGGGAAAATCGACGAAACTCTCGAGCTTGCTCTTCAGCCATCTGCTGTAAGAAAATCGTTTCAGGTGAAAGACTAGAACTTCGGGCAATCTCCACAAGTCCAATTTCTTGCTCGCTTGCCTATGTTCCTTGCATTGCGGACAGTACCTAAAAAAACGTTTCATGCAATAATAAGAATAATGATCATCATATTTTGGCACCGAAAATCGCGGGCAGTTAATGAAGAATCGTCATATCACATACCACATGTCGTCTGGGCCGAGGGGTTCCTCTTTGAGAAAAGCTTCCAAGCATGAAAATAGAGATATTGACTCTTGCTTGGTTTTCTTGGCAATACCGCCCGATTTTTGAACTTCGGGGAGATCTTTCAAGTAGTTCGAATCGTATAAGTCGTACTCTCTCTTTGTCCAGTCGAGTATGACTTTTATCGCACGGCTGGGATTTATTGGGGTATCCTTTGCAATGGGTCGGCATGCATAGCCCTTATCATCCGTGAGGCATAGATGGAAAGATAGCTTTCTAGTCGTTTCTATTGGCTCTAAATCATCTTTTCTTGCATTTGAAATAGAGCCTTCGTTTTCCATACAACTGCAAAACGATTTCTTCAGAGGGGAAAGAACTCTGCCGACGGCTCGATCCACGTCAGCAGCACACTGTGGATCCTCGATAAAAGTCACCAATGGCGCCAAGAATAGCTTCCTCTCACTGTCAAAGGAATAAAACTTTCATTAACACTGTGTTTGGCTCCAAGAAAGTGGTGTGGAAAAGAAAATGTGAGGGAAAACCGGATTTAATAAGTTTTTCCTTCGTTTTCCTCACCATTTGGTGAGGAAATTGATTTTCCTTAGTTTTAGGTATAAACTTAACTATATTTTCTTTTCTTTTCTTTTCCTTGACGATTTCTTCAATCAACCAAACACGAAAACTGATTTTCCTTTTCCGTTTCTTTTTCTTTTCCCCACTAATTTCCACGAACCAAACACACCCTAAATGATATAATTTTTTCGCAAGTATCGTAAATCAAGCTATGTCAAGAAGACTCACATGTCCTGATATCTATGGGAAATCTCTAGCCACGTCACCTCTTTTCCCTCCATTTTTGGAAGTCGATAGGCAACTATGTGTTCGTCGTCTTTTATCGTAGTGAGGAATTCTGAAGGATTTTCTAGGTACCTATATATCCGATGGTTATAAACCTGCACAAATTAGAACCAGCACTGTGATTAAATGCAAAAAACAACACATTCGTCGATTAGGTAAACGAGGAAGTTTGTGTATATTGACAACCTCAGCAAAGAGAAGGTATTCATCAGAACGTAAGCAGCATGCGACGGCCAAAGCCTTGTTTAGATCGCTACAACAACCTTGTTTTAAAACTGTAACGGTGAATGGCATAGGATGGGCACTTCCATCGCCGTAGATTACAGTTATCGTCATTGTCCTAGTTGTTGTTGAAGGAAGAGGCACGGACAAGTACATGAATGGATCGAATGTAATAGATATTTTGTTGCAGTCTGGGCAGACGAGGGTCGATTTGTATTGACCCTGCGAGAATGCACAAATAATTGGCATGGTAGAAGAAGGTTTTAGAAACGATCTTATATCACAAATCAATCAAGTCGAGGCAATCCCTTCTTACCTGGCAAATATCTACCATGATTGAATCGTTTCTGGCCTTGTGATTTCTCCACAACTCTTCTGCAACTTCTGAATCAGGTCGACCGTCGTAATCCCTCGTTTCAAAATATGGCTTCTGCTTGACGCGATTCAAATCTTCGTGTAGCCCATCGAGCAAAAACGCAAGCAGTTCCTAAGGTGAGGCGAGATAAAAACTCATCATGAGAAACAATCGGTGTAACAGACAAAAACGAGGGAAAATTAATCACGTCGTTTTTCGGAAGAAAACTAACCTGCGAATCATGCTGGTTATAGCCGCTAAACTGTGGGGCAAAACGAGCTAGTTTTCCTTTGAATACACGGGGAGCAACTGGACTTTTACCAGAGGACCATAGTTTGCGCAGTAGCTGACCAAATGAAATGGCAAGCTCCCCCTACAAAACAGAATGAAAGAGATCTTTCGCATGCTTATTACGACGCGCAAAGTAAAGAAACGTTGCCCCAAGGGTATGTATGAGGGCTTACATGCATCCCCAAAGGATTGTCTGTGTTGATTTCATCGGTATAATCACTTAGGAAATAGTCAACTATGTGTGGCGTATGAACCAAACACTGAAGAGCGCTATTCATGAAGCACGTGTTTCCCAAATTCTGCAGCCCAGCTAATCCACTTCCATCTTTTGTAGCAAGCTTTGAACTTCCATTTTCGTCATCCATGTCACCATTTGTATAAGACGATGAACTTCTCAAGTAGTATGGATTACTAATGGAACCATTCGTAGTCCCATTAGACATAGTTGGGCCACCAGCAATTGAGAAATTTAACCGAGCAGGCTCTACTGGCATCAATGCTAAGCTGTTTCCAGTTGAGTCCTTGCCAAATCCATCGCTTGGAATCTCGAAAAGAATCTACAAAAATGAGGAGATAGGGCAGACGAAATCATCAGGACAATTTAATTTGGTACTTGGGACAACCAGCTGCAGTTGATAAGAATCATTCTTTTCAAGCTGCTATGCTTACTCTTGTTCGTTTTATTATGAGTAAATAGAGGGAAAGTTCCGACAAAACCATGAGGTTGCAATACAAATATATTAATCTAGTCACTGACAACGCATGATTAGCTTACACATTGATCCATCAGTAAATTAGACTCCTCCAACGTCTGATCAGAAGGAACTAATCTTGTTTGCTTTTCCTTATTGAAGTAATCCCAAATGTGAAACTGCATAAAATTCGGGTAGGTGCAAAAGGTGGTTAGTTCTAGCTATCTAATAGAAGCGCGAGGAAAGCCAATACGATTCGGCAGTACCACACAAACACACCTTTTCGAATTCTACATCTTTAAGCTGACATACTTTTCCATAGAGCTCGCGCAAAGAAGCCTAAAGCACAAAGCCAAGAATTCAATCAGAAATTCCGTTGGAGAAACTCTACGAGTTCGTTAACGAGCATCTCTTCTTTACTCACAAATTATTGCTGGAATAATTCCACCTCAAACATAAACAACATATTATGCTGAAAGATAACACAAGAAATACTTTAATCACTTCTGACTAAAAATAAGGCAGGAAAAAGTACCTTCTTACTTATTCTGATAACTACTTCACTCTGGTCTCTAGAGTCTATTAGCCTCAAACACAGAGGAAGAACCTCCACAAGAAATTGCTTCTGTTGATCTCCAACAGAAATCATACTTCGCGGCAAAGCCGGTCCACCTTCGTACCTGGATTACAGAAGTAAAAGTTCCAGTAAACGTAAGCAGACGTGAAGTATAACCTACATTGTGTTTGCATTGACAAATATCATAAACATCTATCCATAAAACATTTTGTGCGTTGAGTTTTAAAGCCATGAAAAGAACTATACATCTCATGTTACTGTTCGAAGTAGATCTCCAATACGAGACTGAAGGTCACGATTTTTATAATTTAGGACTACTGCATTCTTTATGCACTGCTTGGAAACCCAAAACTCAAGATGCTTAGGATAGAACGAGGTCGAGGCATAAAAGGAAAAGATATGAAAAAGCAAGAAAAGAAGTACCACTCGAGAAGTTTCTCCCAAACTTCTTGAGGAACTAATACATAATCTTTTTCTTCTTCGGAAGTTCTGAGAAGCTGTGGATCGATATCTTTACCGTCTTTCCCGTCCACAATAATGTCAGTATTATCAATAGGTCCAGGCCTATCTTCCGTAGTTGATGGTGTCGATGATCGAGATAAAATGGAATGACCATTAAATGGATAGGAATCGTCAACTTGCCGTGTATACCTTTTCCAAGCCGTGAACGACCTAGCAAACATGACAGTAAAGAGCATATGATGTAAATGGGCAAAGACTAACACTATATTGGATTAACAACGAGTAAAAGATCGCTCAAGTTCAAAAGGTGTGATGAAATTGTGCTGTGATGTATGAAAAAGAAAACAGCCAAAAAGTTCATTAAATAATGTCAAAAGCAATCACAGATGAGCGACCTTTCAAAGTTTTCACAAATATAGTGCTGGCAATTGTATTCTAGCGAACGTGTTACACGAACACTCACGCCAGTGACTATTCAAGATAAAGAGGCTAAATTCGTTGAACAAAAAACTCCATCTTGCTTCATATTTGAAATTGAAACTGCCGCTAAACCTACTTGCCACTAACATGGGTTGATAAAGGCTTATGAATATCTGTTTCATTAACACATACATTGTCTTGCTTTTCAAGGAATAAAAACTGGCCAATTGAAGTACTACAACTAACTCGAAATCGTATCATGCATTGAAGGAGATGACGACATTTCAATCTGAAGACAACTATATATTCCAAGAAATCAATTCTGGCACAGTGGGCCAATCGTTCTTTCAAGGGCGAGGACAATAAAAGCTGTCTTCCTTCGACAATGTACTAAAGGCTAAACACCTTTTACCAAAATCCTAGCACTCGAAATTTCTAAATACGCCATGAATTTGGATCAAAGTTCGAAATCCCACAGGCTCGTGTAAAATTTCAAGATCGGCACAATCTACATTTTCATAATCATAATATATATACCTAAGCCCTAAAAAATGAATAGAATAATCATTAGTTCAATGTTACACTGAGCAATCTTCTCGATACGATGAAATCGTAGTCCATAAACGCTTCACTCAATGCACATACTTCCTTCTATTTCACGTTTTAAAAATTGGACAGAGACCAAATCAATCGAAATGTAACATGATCGATAAAACTAACTCGTGTCGACCAAACTACAGTAAGAAGAGACAGAATGAAAATACAGAAAGACAAATTACCTATTTGAAATAGCGTAGTACAATTTTCCCTCACGCAAATTCGCCTCTGCTTTAACTCTCAATTCGTTAATAATTCTCTTCTCTTCCTCAGGCTTGCATGGAAACTCAATGCTTCCGTTCTCCGTCGCCAATTCATCTGAATCTTGAACCGTCATGATCTACACACAAACAAAAAATAATCTTAAAAGACACACACACACACACACACAAGTCTCACAAGCAAAATCAGTGCGAAAGATTGTAAAACCAATAAAAACAATTCAAAACGCATTGTACTCACCGCAGATCGAAGATATACAACGAATCGAATTCACAATCACTGTCTCTAGCGAATACCTTCGGCGGCAAAACAAAAATTGGTTTAAGAAAAATACAGAACTCCAAAGATTTTCGTAAGAAATCGCAACGTACGAGCCTATCCAATCCTGAAAATCCTCTGATCAAGAATCTAGATAGAGGAATTCGGTAGAGGCGGTACTGTTCATCGCCTCTCCTTCAAAATGCATTTTCAGTTGTTTTCTTCTATTGCTTGCTTTTGCTGGCGTTTTGGGTTTATAAAGTTAATTACCACGGCGTTTGTTTTGTTGAGGAACTCTCCTAATATTTGACCATATTCGCCGCCGCGTGACACGCTGATAATTAAATTTGTTATTAATCAAATACGAAATAATGAAATAGTCCATCTTGGTCACGGCGAGATATTATCATAATTCTGTGAATTACTTTGTTTTATGTCGTAATTAAATGAAAATTGTTGGATTTTATTTTGTTTCAGCTATGAAAAGGGGAAGATGAGATTTGAGTCCAAGTCATAACTAATGAATGTTAGTTTTGCCGAAAGTTGGAATCGTCTCATTAGCTGATAATGAGGTTCAAATTCGTTCAAACTACTTATTTAAGTGTAGGAACAACAATACGGTACATGCCAAGGGATTGATTAGTCGAGCTAGAAGTCGGAATCTTATCATAGTCAACAATAAATGTCAAAAAATTCATTTGAAGTTATTCAGTGTGGAACTACGAACCATGTCAATGGATTAGCACCGTTTCTCACTCGTCCAATAACCAATAATGTAAATTCCAATTTTGTTGAATTTTGTTATTGGACCATATTGAACCTATGCACCGGCTTATAAACCAACTTGAGCTTGATAGGGTTCCATCATAAAACTAATTAGTGGTAACGGAATAGTAACCCATCAAAGACTAGTCAATCTCTACTCAATTCACCGAGGTGGAACACATATAACTTAATCTACTTTAACAAGTTTCACTTGAATAGTTTGACTAATATACCAAGGCTATATTCCGTTATAAAGTCAAGCAAGGATAAAGGCCCAGTATAAATTTAGTAAACCCATGATAATTTATCTTACCCCATCCATCTAGTTTATTTATATCGGACTTAGCGAGCCAGTGAATAGATTCCGGGCTCGAATAGAGAAACCAAACATACTAATATATGTTAATATTTATATTATCTGCATATGGTATGGGATAGCAAAATGGCCCTAAGATGACATTGCAGTGATACTTCAACATAAGAGAAGGGGAAGAAAAAAAGAAAACCTATGCATTCGAACGTTTAGCAACATTTCATTTTTGTTATTTAATTGTGTATGAGAATACAAATAAGGACGTAATACTAAAATTGGCACATGCATCATAATTCCCATAAAAAAAAAAAAAACTAAGATAAAATCCTCATTATTATTACTACAGACGCTGATACTACAACAAAACTAGAAAAAAAAATGAAAGAAAGCCCTTAATCAACAAAGCAAAAAATAAAAATAAAAAAAAATCTAGCATATACAAAAGCTAAATGTTACTAAGAGCAAGAGGTCATTATATCAAGAACTGTTCCAAAATCCTACACTACACCTCACATAGTAAAACACTCGAAGCAAGCCACCAAGGAGTCAGCCATAAAATAAGAGAAAAAAATGCCGAAAACAAAGTTACTACTGAGTCTCACCCGAGCTAGACGACGTGGCTTCATTACCAGCCGTCGACGCGCCGCCGCCCTGTATTTCGTCGTCGCTCGACAAACTCTGTTCTTCGCTCGAAGAATCAGAAAACGAATCGCTCTCATCATCGTCGCTGACAACCTCAGCCCTTCGCCTTCTTCGGACCAAACCCCTACTACTGCCCTGTAAGGCGAGCCTTCTTCCTTGCCTCGTCTTACTACTACGCTTGCCTTTTGTCTGAGAATCGAAGCTACCCGCCTTTGATTTCTTGGTGGTTCTGATGTGTTCTTCGCTGCTATCCTCAGAATCGTTGCTTAAAGAGTCTGTGTCGTCTTTACGTCTCTTTCTGCTCGAACTTGTCTGAAAAACAACCGCAGAAAGTAGCGTTTTTGTTTTGGGTCCATCGAGTGGCAGTTTGTACAAAGGAGGGTAACAGAATAGAAGCATACATATATATGTATATATATACCTTAGGCCCACGATCTACAAGGCGAGCCCATTCACTTCGGTTCCTAAGGCAGTCAAGCACGGCTTGGGAATGGCTTGAGTATGCGTATCTCTCTCCATTGTGCTTTCTCAGGTGAGGCCAATGCTGTTGAATAACAAACGATGGCAGTTAGTTATCATATGTACACGAACAAATATACGTACAAAATTAAACATTAATCTGCAAAGGGAAGCATACAGGCAGCACGGCGTTGCATAGTTCTTCTAGAGTCCTTCGCTTGCCATCGCTCATGATCTCAGCAATCAAATCTACAGATAAAAAGCAAATGACTCAAACAACGAGAAGGCACTGCCAAGAATTCCACATTGGTTGAAGAGAAACTAAACAATTTGACGAACCAGGCAACGTACGACGACGGCTCCTAGAATCATACTCAGAGGTACTCCTTGACGAACGTCGACTGGTTAAATTGTGCCCATTGGCGTCGCCAGAAGATGACATAGAACTGCTCTTCTTATATTGCATGCTTCTACCAATGCCTCGACTATCTGTGTCCCTTTTAGAAAGAGAATCAACGCTTGATCCGCCTTCTCGCCTTCTGTTTTCTGAGGACAAATGCTTTCTCTTTAGGTTCACATCAGCGTCGTGAGGACCACGTGAGCGTTCTCTCAACAAATCCTTGGATCTCCTCCTAGAAGTCTAAATCAATAAAAAGTTATCAAATTGCAATGTTGAGCACATTTGATCGGACCGAGAAAAAGGTGAGCTGAGAAAACAAAATGAAGAGAGGCTCACCATACTGATATCTTTGTGGCCGCTGCTAGACGCCCGTTTCATCAGCGTGCTTGAGGAGTTCAGAGATGTTATTTGAGGTAAACTTCCAGCATGGCGCATGCGAGGCACGCGGGGAACTCTAGGAGAACTATTGAGCTCTTGATGTAGAAGAAATGCAAGCTGCGATAAAGATAAAAATTATAGAAAAAGAGATGTAAGTGATTTAGTTCTAAGTAGTTTATTTGTACCGCTTCGTCACTTAGGTTAGAAGCCACATTTCCCTTAGCTATTGGGTGACTATCTGAGATATGTGACTTTCCTCCACTGCCAGTTAGAGCTGAACCAACTAAACCAGCTTTGTTCTGCGAATTTGTAGCACTGTCAATATGAACTGAAGTGGCACGATCACCTGATCGTGGGCCAGCTGGTGACTTTGCTGACAATATCACCTTAGAAGTAGAGCTAACGGTGGAATCCTTTACTTCAGACGGTAACCTATTGGCATCAGATATTTGTGGCTTTGTCGATGATGATGTCTTGGAGACAGGGTTCAGGCGAGAAGACTCATTCACTAACTTTTTTCGTCTCTCATACTTCTCATCATCCTTAACATTGTAGGATGAGGAACTGTCTTTCATGGTTCCACCACTATTTTTTGATGACTCCTGTTTGTTGTCAGTAAAAGGGTTTCTAGCAAAAGAAGTTACATGATTGTTGTGGAACTTGGATGCATTTCCACTTGAAATCGATGCGTGTCTTCCCAAACAAGCAACTCCTTTACCCTGATGAGAAGTTGTTGAATGACTTGAGACTTTAATATCTGGTTTTGAGACACTATCAGAAATCTCTGTATTATTCTTAAGCACATAAGATTTTTTTCTTGCTCCAATGCCACTCTCCGTACCATCAGTTTGCTTGGGCAGATGTGCGTGGCCATGTACTACATCAAATCTGTAATTACTAGAAGTCTCAACAGAGAGGTTCTTGTTTGCTTCATTCATCTTCGGTTGACTAGCTAGTGAAGTCTCTATCATCTTAGTTTCTACAGATAAAAGTTCGGCATGAGACTTTGGATGTTGAGACAAAAGTTTCGGACTGTCTGACTTAACACAGTGTACAGGTAAAAACTTCTTCTGATAACCTTCATGAGCGCCGTCAACAACATCTTTCAGTTTCTTGTTAGGTCCTGAGTCAGCTTCGTCGATATTTAAATCCTGGCCATTTGAATTATCTTTGGCATCCAATGCAGGTGGCTCCTTAAGTTGTTTCGTAACATTTACAGCAGTATCTCCACAATCATGATGATGGTGAAGAGAATCTTCTTGGACCTAATTAAAAAGATAGTGACAAACAAAATATGTGAGAGAACAACATAAAACAATACAAGCAGTTGGAGATCTACTTTACAAGCCATATCTATGTTGGAGATCTTTGAACGAGCAATTGCCCAAAATAAGTAACTGGGAGAACAATAGACATACCACACGTGCCATCATCTAATATAATTTGTTACTTTCTTTTCTTGCGATGACAGAGGCCAGGTGTCTTCTTTGTGTGACGTCCGAAATATAGTTAACACAAACAAGCAGACATACCAAACTAAATATAATACGGCACCATAATGGTTGATACACATTGATCACTAGATTATAGCAGAAAACAGCCTACCTTAATGCGTACTTCACAGTCACGCAATTATATGAAAATGAAAATACAAGTAGCTCTGGCAGCAATGAAAACACATTACACTGATATACTTATAACTATTCACTGTGGATATGCATCAAATGAAACATTTTCACATACCTCTTCCTTTACAGGTTCGCACTGGGAAGCAGCGAGTTCAGACAATGGCGCAGATTCGTCATCAGTGTTAGTAAAACTCCCAGACCCCACAAGAGCTCGATCGACTTTACTCGTCATGTTTGACTTGTCATCATTTGAGATGTCTTTTCCGACTGTGGCCTCTGGAGCACGATCAGTCAAAGCTAAATTGGTAGCACATTCACCAAGAACATCACTGCAATATACATCATCATTAACAGTCGTGGGGCCTCGGGCTTGAGAAAATTCCAATTGTTTTGCATCACTCGAGAATGTTGAAGCTAGTACTAAAGATACAGAAAAGTTTTTAGTCAACATAAACACTGTTAAAATTATAAATACATACAACATTCACATTGCATTCACTAAACCCAAGCAAGACGAAGAATAGGATAATGAGGATTTGAAGACATGGTACCTGCATTAGAAGCATGACCAGGTAGCCGTTGATCAGCATCCTCTTCCTCGGAGACCCTCACCCTTTTCATTTCAGTCTGAACGTTTGACATACTAAGCTCCTTGTGCTTGCTGGAGGGTAACATACTATGCTTAGGCTTCACTGTGCTACTTTCAGTCACACCATCGCCGATGCACCGAGAACTAACCTTCTCACCGTTTAAGTTCCTCAGAGAGACCAGGACATCACCTTCAAGTGGGCTCTTTGCGACATCAGAGTTCTCTATTGAATTAATCCCGCGATTCTTCTTCTCCTTGTTGGAAAATGATAGCAACAACCCAGCACCATCATTCCCATTATTGGCATCTTCCTCACCGTCACCACCCTTATTATTTGAATGTCCATCTCCATTCTCCTTGACCTCTCCATTACCACACCAAGGAAACTCATTATACTTAGAGCTGAACTTCTTTGGTACATATCCACTGCACCTCCACAACACAGGGCCAAACACAGACGACATCTTAGACCCTGAAAACAACCCGGGATCTCCACCAGGTACACCGTGCACATGAACCCTCTCCTCCATTGGAATATTAGTCCAAAGCCTATGGTCCTGGCTATGGCTAACATTGGGATTGTCCATTGCTAATGTTTTCGTCGGCATTTCAACTAAAACCTCAGCAACCTCTGTCTCCTCACTGTCATTACCAATTCCACTATAGTTTCTGTTCTTACACTTATCGCAAGAAAAAGATTTCTCTCCCTTCACAAAACGCACACACCGAGTGTGGACCCACACGCCACACTCATCGCAGTCGACCATTTCTTCTCCATCGTCAAAATTGACCCCACAAACGCAATCAACGGTCCACGAACCGTCAACCCAGTCATCGTTGCGAGGTTCGGATATAGGTTGCCGATGGGAACGGCTCTTCATTTTATCTACCCACGCTAAAAACCTCTAAACCTAGCAATCAAATATATCATTTTTCAAAGCGAACCCTAATTCTGACTTCATATCTGCCAATAACCCCTCGCCCATCAAGCACGAATCCAATAGGAAATGGATTCAGGTATTTTCTGATTCCCTGACAATTGAATTCCACCCAAACGCTAAAAGCTAATAATTCATCCAACAACAAGCCAAATCAGATGATGCGTCCGCCTATAAACTATCGAAGCCACGAGCATCGAATTCAAATCACCAATCTTCTATATTACAGATTAATATGCCTACAGATGAAAACGTACCTTCTGAAGCGATTGCTCGAAACAAACAGCAGCTGAGTTTTTTTGCTAGTTTCAGTGTTTCCGCCTCTGACTAATTTTTTTTTCTCCTCCGTTTTCTTCTTTAACCTTAGGGGGGTCCACGTGAGCGGAACTGAAATAAGAATTAGATTAGATTTGGGAAGATGCGTGGCGTCCGTGAGGACTTTAGCGCGTCACGAAAATATCTCAGCTCGCTTTCTGACCGCCGATTCCCGAGCATCCAACGGCTTTAATTGATTAAAAATTTTATCAAAGTCACCCCAATATTTTGAACAAATTACGTTTAAGCCCTTCAAGATTTAATTATCAAATTACGTCCGCAACTTACGTCTTTATAAGTTCAGGTCCGAAGCTCATGGTCCCTACACTGTAATCGTTATGAGGTTAGATGTCTAGTTCTACCTCTGTTCAATATCGATTATATTATGCAGATTGTTGAATTAGCTTCGCAGAAAATCGACAATGTTTCAAAATTTTGCATAGAAATGTCGATTTTTTTTTTCGTGAAAGGTCTTGAATCATCTATCGATGCCGCTAATGTTGGAAATAAAATTCCTCTTAAAGCCCGATATCAGATGCCCAAATTCATAAGCCGTTCCACTATAAAACCATTTGATAATAGAAGGAATAGCACACAAGCTTATAAACTGCTCACATCTTATCTAATTATCGAATGTGGGACTTGGGTTTACTACCCAACTCAAATGCAAGACCACCAAACGGGTCTTCCCTTGAATGAAAATCATCTTGTATCAGCGTTTCTGCGAACGGGACACTTCGACACAAAACACCAAATTGTGTCGACTTGCTCTCAACCGAGCTATTAACACGTTCCACACGCTCTGCTGAGCACCCAATCGTTGCAAGTGCGGGGACACACATCCACATCGTATTTGGGCCAGAACCAGAGCTCTGATACCACTGTTGGGAATAAAATCCCTCTTAAAGCCCAATCTCAGAAGCCCAAACAGTGGAACCCCATAGGCTTATGAGTTTGGGCGGGCTTTAAGAGGGATTTTATTCCCAGCAGCTAATCGTTGTTTTATTTGCTTTACAATACGCTTGCAAAATTTGTTAATTTGATACAAACTTTTGAGACATACTTCATTTGTTACATTTTAAGCGACGAGGTTATCTTCCCACATACATCGCCCAATAGCGCAAAATAGACTTCCCTCAACGATATCTTGAAGATGAGTACAACCAAGAAGCTCGACAATCCTATCGTATATCCCAAGGAGAAGAGCACTACGAACCAATTTACTTCAACCCTCTGTGGTACGACATTAGTATCCTCATTGTCTTTGTCGTGATCTGTAGGATAGCATTTACTCGTAGTCAGTGGAGGACAACAAAGATTGATTCTGCGAAGCTTGAAGCGTTCATGCTCTGAAGTTCTGGTATTTTCCCTGTTAAGTTGTTGTAAGACAAGTTAAGACCGTTCAGCGCGAACATCGATGCAAAGCTGGTGGGAATCCCTCATGTAAGAGAGTTGATCGATAATCCAGCGATTCTAACTGCTACATTTCGCCGATGTTGACTGGGATCAACCCCGTCAAGTGATTTCTTGATAAATTTAGCAGTCTCAAGTTCGCCAGGCGCGTGAGCTCCTGTGGAATATTGCCAGATAGATTATTGTTCGAAAGATAGATACTGGTAACCAAAGGAAGTATGACGTCGTATTAGCGTTGATATCCTTTTGTCATGATGTTCGCGCTATCTATAAAGGGTCCGGCATATGGAATCATCGTCGCAGGAGAAGTTTCGTTCATGCTTTCTATGAATGATCGGTATCTTGCTTGAGTCGTCGTTGAAGAAGAAAAGCCGTCATACGCGTCGGAAAGTATTGGAATTTTGGTCTGCACCATCTTGGAAAAATTATGGAAACATTTCGGATGGTTCCGTGGAGACTGGTGCTTGATAAATCCAAGATTTGAATAGAGGAAGACCGACATATGTCCGAATTAATCCGACCGCTCAACCTGTTGGATCTTAAAATGATACTCCTCATACCAATTGAATTCGTCTCCGTCCATTTCGGAAGATTTTCATAAAAATAATTACCGGAGGGGTCAATGTTCACCAACGATTTAGAGCTAAATATTGAAGGAGGTATGTTGCCAGAGATACGGTTATTACGAAGATTTAACATGTGTAGTTCTGTCAGACTTTCGATCGTAGAATGAATGCCTCCATACAGATCATTATCCGCGAGATTCAACAATTTGAGATTTTCCAGTTTCGTCCAATCTGGTAACAATCCACTCAATCGATTCTCACCAAGATGAAGAACCTCCAATGCATAAGAATCAACCCCGTTGACGTCGCAAATTGCATTTGAGACATCTCCAGAAATCGAATTGTTCGAAAGGTCGAACTCTAACATGTTATGTGCTATACGAGGCAGTGGACCGCTAAATTTCTTTGAGCTCAAGTATATGTTGGTATTCCAATAATTGAAGTTTGGTATATTTTCGTGGAGGTTGTTGTGAGATAGATTCATGTTCGGGATATTCCATACCCAGTTTGGGACCAGACCGTGAATCCCAGAGTTTGCTAAATCGAGAAAGTCGATCCTCTCCTGTGTTCTTAGCCACAACGGAAATGGTACGCTAAGCTTTGTCGAATGGAGATTGAGAGATTGCAACTGGAAACGTGGCATCCAGTTCGAGCTCACCTCGAAATTTAATCGATTTCGCATGCATCAAACGATGCCAAATTCTTTAGGTTGATTAAATGCCTCTCGGAGACAATGCCTTCGAGCAAGTTATTCGAGACGTCAAATGTCTCCAAGTTGAACAACTGCCCGAGGTTCTTAGGAAGATTTCCGACAAACTTATTGTCATTTAGGTACATAGTCTGAAGAGATGATTATTCCCCTAAAACTCTAGTTATGAACCCTGACATTGAGTTACGACTAAGATCCAAATCTTGTAGATTCGTAAAGTTTTTGAATCGATCACTTAGATGGCCAGAATTGGTTGTTATCCAGGCTTAGACTCCTCTAGAATATAACATCACAATCAGGCATATTTCCAAAAACATCCGACATTTCACCATGCAACTTATTGCTAGACAGGGACACCATTTGCAATATACGCGACCGCCAAACTCCCGGTGGAATATTTCGGTAGAGATTATTGTCTTCCAGAGAGAGATATACCAGAGAGGTAAAATTTGAAATATCATTCGAAATCGTGGAGAGAGGTTTCCCGAAAATCCACAACTTCGAGGTTGTTACAGGAATAGAGCCAATCTGGAATCGTAGAATTCAAGCGATTAGCCGACAAGTAAATACGTTCGAGCAACGTAACGTTGCTAGCGCTAGGGATCGAGCCTTCGATATAGTTGTCTCTCAATTACAGATGCTTAAGCTTCCCGAGTTGTAGAATCCATCGCGAGAACTCAACAACAAGATTTCCAGACAAGACAAGAGTTTGCAGAGAAGATAGATTAACAAAAAACCGACCTCCCTTGTCGGCAAATCGTGCATGCAATACCCCAACCATAGTTCCGATAGAGAAGGGAGCGTGCCGAACAACGAAAGGCTATCAGAGTCGCTACTCATATCCACAAAACTCATGTCCAAGCGCTCTAGTTTGGATAGCCCGAACAACCAGTCGAGGTTGTCCATGTAGGTGCTTTCGGACCACAACTGTAACCTAAGAGTGCGCAAATTCGAGAGATTACTGATGGTAAGAGGAACTGCTCCTAGAAATCCCGCCTCACTCAAATATAAGTACTCCAAGTCGACGAACGACCCGACGAACAATCGTTCCTCGGAAGGCATGTTCGCTCAGATCGAGGTACTTGAGATGTTTCAGATTCGATAAAGAAGAACTCACGTTATTACCTCGTAAACCATTTTCTCCGTAATAACCTCCAAGGCGTAGCTCGTGAACATGAAGAGAGGAGATCGCCGCTATATTCTAGCGACTGTTTGAAGGATTAAAAGTGCTCGTCTTTCGATTTCTGGACATTTTACGGTCGTGGAACGGCTGAATTTGAAGTAGTTCGTTGCGGAGAAGAGTAATGAAAACAAATGCTTAAGGGTCATGAAACTTGAGCTTAGTCCATGCATTTTTTTCAACTGCTTTTGCTCGATATACAATAAAATGAATACTAACTAGTATATAAATAGATGATTTCCTCACTTTTCTTTTTGTGGTCGGTGTAGAATAATAAGTAGATTGGTGTAATAAGTCTACCAAGTTAACCAAGACAAAAACATAACATCAACGATGACTTGACTTGATTGACTTGACTGACTTGACCAAAGACTTACAATAATATAACACCAACCATGGACTTGTTGACTTCGTATTAGTATTAAAAGGCCAATGGATGACTCCAACGACGACTTGTTGAATCTTGAGTATTTAAATTGCTTGATTTGAATAAATGAAGAAAAATAAAACGAAATCTCATGCATATTGATGCGAAGGGCATATCGAGTAAGGGTTGCAAATGAATCGAGTCGAGAATACTACAATATTCTATTCGTATTCTATTAATGATTTGAATTACTATTCGTACCCTAAAATTGATTCTTATTCGTATTTTAAATGTTCGAATCGAATATTCTAATATACGAATAATAATATTTTATTTTTATCTTTTTCTAGAAATTATTAATAATATCACATTTAAAAATAAATATTGAAATATAATATACTATGTATTTACTTTTTATCTTCTCTATTTAATAAAAAATATTACATTTAGGAAATATATTGAATTGTAATATGTTATATAAAATATATATTAAATTATTAATATTTGATAAGTAATCGAATCAAATCGAATTGATATTTGTATTCATACTATAAAATTATTCGAATCAGAAGAACTATTTTTATTCGTATTCGAATTCGAAACTTAAATTTTCGAATCGAATCGAACAAAAAAATCGATTCTTTTTGCAACACTACTCGCGAGCTTTCGAGCACTCATGAGCAGGCTCGACAATCACGAGGATCGAGCTTGAGCGAGATTCAATTGAGCCGATTCGGCGATTAGGGGTTAAAACGAGCCGAGCTGAACCCAAACATGACCCAACTCGAGCTCGGCTCGACTAAGATTTACGGGGCTCGAGCTCGGTTTGGTTAAAAAAGTTACAGCTCGGCTTGGCTTGGCTCGATAAGCTTAATACGATTAGTGTCATGCGAGGTATTTGAAAGAATTCGGGCTCGAGCTCAGTATATATTATTAAATAAATACTAATTTTAACATAAAGCTTTGACCGAGCTGTTGGCAAGCGGTTTGCGAGCAGCTCTGCTCGTCTACAGCCCTAGTTCTAACATAATCCGAGCAGTTTTCGAGCATAACGCGATATTACTACACAATGAGAGGTTTTCCGAAATTACAAACGAGGTGTGAGGATGATTCGATACACGCCTAGTTTCCAACATCATGATAATCGAATTCCCGCTAACGAATCGATTCGTCGATAGGAAATGGGCTTAAAATCCTCGATTTCATGCAAAAATCGAGCGCAACGCCGGCGAAGAAAAAGATCAAAAGGCTCTCGGATACATAACCAGCGCCGTCCAATGCAAGCTTTGCTATGCCGCTCGCATCTAATTCCAATGGCCCTCCTCCGCCGCTCAGCATACCAAGGCCTGAAACATAAAATTAGTTCATTTTCCAAATCTCAGAGTAAATAAAATTTTAGTCCTATAACTTTCACGAAATTGGCTTCTCGTCCTCTAACTTGTCTCTTTCTAAAACTAGTCCAGTATCTTTATGAGTAACTATAATTTAGTCTGAAATTGACAAAAATAGTTGTTTATGATAAAATAGTGTAAGCATATTTATGATAAAATAATGTAAGCATACTGAATTAGTTACGAACAAAGGCAAGTTAGCGGACGAAAATCGATTTTTGTAAATGTTATATGACTACTTTTGGAAACAAGCAAGTTAAAGGACGGAAAGCAAATTTCGTGAAAGTTACAGGACTACATCCCAAAATTTAGATACCTCATTTTCGAACATCTCACTACCTTTGACAAAGCCGAAAGCCGCGCATATCCCCGATTTGAGCTGAAAGTTGTCCAAATCTCTCCTGACGGCATACCTAAACGTGACTCCGAACAACGCACAGCTAAACAACGTGATTGCTAAAGGAAGTATCAGTTGCGACGATTTGTCATCTACGCGCGTTAGGGTTATCGGAAGGTGAGCCAGGAAGCCAGTTATTGCGGCTACCGAAGCCGCTTTCACCGACTCCAATCTTTCTGCGTCGACGCTGATCGGCCTGGCGAAAGCATCGGTGGAGTTTTCCGTAAGGGAACGCTCGGCTTCTTCGATCATCGCCCTCGCGTCCGATATTTCTTTCTGGCACTCTTCGATCTGTCGTCGGTTAAGGAAGTTAGTATTGATTGAATTAAACGATTAATTTGATCATATTAGCAGCGAGTAATTGGAGTGATAAGGAATCTCATAAATCGTTAATAATGATGAATCAACTCACACTGACAACTCTAAATGTTGGGATTTTCGATCACCTTCTACCCCACAGGCTTATATGCTAATCACAACTCTTCGATTTATTCGACGTGGGACATGGACCTGACACTAAACACTAATAGTTGAGATAAATCGTGTTAGTCTTTCAGTCATGTCAGACATTAGGAGCGTGATGAGATTTATATTCGATCACACGTCGAACAAATCGAGTTTTCATAATCAGTTAATATATTCAAAATGTCAACTTCACCCGTCACCAATTGTACATATTCCTTGCATTAGCTCTTTAAATACCAGCATTGCATATATTTCGTGATCGTTTGGTTGACAGGTTTATATTTAGGAGGGTTTAAATAAGTAAGGGTTTATATAAAACAAATTAATGGGTATAAATAAAATGTGTGTTTGGTTAGTGAGTTTAAATAAACACATGTGAGGGTGTGTGTTTATATAAACATGTCCGCATGGGTTTAGAGTGGTTTTATATAAACTCATGGTTTTGATAAACCTGCCAACCAAACACAGTAATATATCATAAACCCACCTTTAAAATACGTAAACCGTATAACCAAACAAGCACCTTGTGTGTCAAAAACTCAAATTTACCAATTTATACTATTGAAGAATACCCTATTTTCATATTTTCTCTATTTGCAGGAACCAAGAAATTCCTACCAACGAAGACAATGGGGAGAGGAAAAAAATAAGAAATCAAAAGATCGAAGCTTTTTCTTACCTCCGCCGCCCTCGATTCGAGCTTGGTGACGTAATCCCTCGTCATCTTCGCCTCCATTTCTCGCCTTTCGATGTCGGCAAGCTCTCTCCTCGCCGCCTCGACCCTCTCCGACGCCTGCTGAAGCCCATCTAACAGAACCTTATTCTCCTCTTTGTTCAGAATCTGCTCCACTCTCTCGTCGACCATTCCTGAAAGCAAATCCTTCAGACTTCCTCCGCCGCCGCCGATTGGGCTTTCTGGGACGCATTTGATTGGCTTAACAGGGAAGATACTGCGGCGAGGAGGAGACTGTGTGAACTGTTTGAAGAATGAGGTGATATGGGCTTTATGGGAAAACGATTTCTTGGCATTTAATTGTGGGATTGATGAAGCTTGGGTGGTTGTCATGGCGACCTTCATCGTTGGGAAATTTTGTCCTGAAATAGCTTGCGATGTTCATTGGCTTGTGCAGTTCTATAATTTATCTACATACCTATTGAGCTGAGCTAAATATTAGTTTGTACATTAAGAAAACAATCAATTTTGGACAACATAGGTGTCGTGGTGTAGTTGGTTATCACGTCAGTCTAACACACTGAAGGTCTCCGGTTCGAGTCCGGGCGACGCCATTAAATTTTTTAATTTTTAAGTTTGTTAATTTTACGACAGTGCTCAATTTTTTCTTTAGACGTTGAAATTTGAAACTGGTGTTCATCGTCTCACTATATTGGTCGGTACTTCTTTTATGTTTGTCCCATTCATGGTCAACTTGGCAACTGAGCTGAGCCCTTTAGAAAAATGTCCACTAACTCAGCCCAATTGTAATAATTTTTCTTGTTTCTCAAGCGAGGTACGCTAATGAATGGGTGATAGAAGTCAGAAGATATGATTTTTTTGTTTTTTGGAACTTCCATTTGCTCCCATGTCTTTAACGTTTTCTCATTTGGTGCATAAAGTTATTCTCACTTCTAGTAGGGGACTGTGTTTAAGACTTTTTAACTGGTATTCAAAGTATTTTTCAATTTCAGATGGTACCCATGTGTTTAATGCTTTCCAATTAATGTTCGACGTGTTTTCAAGATAGGTACCCATAATGTATGTCATCGTTATTTTAAATGACGAAAAAATGAGATTTTCTAGGTGAAAACCTTACGACAGAGTCCGATGTTGACTATGACAAAAGATGGTCAGAATAGACCGTCGAACCGACGTAATTTTCAACCCAGAAAACTTAGGTTGTGTTTGCTTTGTAGGATAAACATAGAAAAATGGGTTACATAATAGTTAGTAATACATTGTCTCATGTTTGGTTCAATAAGATAAAGCTCAGAAAAACTAATAAAGCCCAAAAACATATCAAACGGCCCTTCTATTATGCATCCTAAATGGACCTCTGTTATAACTTTATCTCGAACTATCTGATACTATTTATTATCGGGCTTGGTCCTTTCCAAATTCCCACAAATGGGTTTATAAAGCAAACGCGGCCTTAGTGGACTAAATGATTTTCGTGAAAGCTACCTGACCAAACTATTAGTTTCTCCTTATTAGCTTCATAGTTCATAGTCAGGTAGCTCCCCCAGCGACGGATCCAGAATTTAGAAGTTGGAGGGTCAAATGGTAAATTAAAATTTGAAATATTGGGGGATCAAAAGTAAATATAAAAAAATTGATTGAGGGCACAATAATATAACAATAAAGTTATTATGTGGGCTTAACCTCAATTAGCCACAGAAATCTACTTACGAAGAGAGCTATCACCACTACACCAAATGAATTTTCTGTAATTGGAATACATAGTAAATTTTTAATACAGTTGGCTGGGGTCAATGGACCCCATGCCCCTACATAGATCCGTGGCTGGCTCCCCCGAAGCCCGCGACCCGCGCGGGCCTAATTGACTGGTCTATTCTATATATTGCAATTACATTGACTAAAATAATAATGTGAAAAGATATTTATGGCTCACACTTGTTCCAAGGACGATGGCGATTTGCACTAAGTTGTTCTTTCTCTTCAATGCTCCATGTGCATTGTTGTCGCTTAGTATAAGGTCAAGCATCTTACCTGTAGGTTTTCCAAATTATTTTTTCAATTGTTTATATATATATATATATATCTTATCATATATAATTATAGAGATGCAGGAGGCATAGAATGCTGTCACCTCTGCAATAATAAGTAATTGTTTATATTTAAAAAAATAAAAAATATTAAATACACACTATCAATTGTAAATTCCTCAAAAAGCACTATGATACATAAATTTAGTAATTATATTAATATAAAATGTACCGTGCACTGCACGGGTAAAAAAATAGTATATATATATGTTTCGCACCTCACTAGTATTATTTTTATTCAACATTCTTGACAATCTTTGTATAGTAAGGTAGTATTTTATATTGTATAGTAAGGTAGTATTTTATATTGAAGCCTATTTCATATATTCCATTTAATAATTGTTTGATCATTGATTTTCACATCTCACGTTTCTATTTGGTTTCTAATAAGAATATGAAAAGTCATTTTTATTTGTTAATATACTTATTGGAAGTTGTAATATTTAAAATCATAAAAAAGGGTAAAACTGGAAATATGATAAATATTTGTATTGAAATCTGTAAAACGACATCTAATTAGAAACAAAATTAGAGAGCTAAAACGACATGTAAATAAAATCGGAGGGAGTAATAAATAAGATAACTAACGTTTTTTATGAGCTAAAACCATTTATTATCACCACTATTTATTACCCCACTTATTTATTACTACACTCAATTTATTATAAAACTGATTTGTTCTACTTTCAAAACCATCAAGTAGCCTTCGATCCCATCTCTTAAGTGTCCACTATTATTTATTAATTGTATTAGATAATATTGACATTGATGCTATGATAACTATTATTTATTTTAAATGATTCTTTTTACACGTTTATTAACATATGTGTAAGATTAAATCTCAATCCATTATTGGCTTGGCGGGATACAATTACATTAATAAGAAGTCATATTACAAATTACAAGTCAATGTTTCATATATTAATCCTTAGACAATGGTTTCTATTTGTATTTATTTTAATCTATTTGATTGTTTTTTAGCAAAATCATTTTGTATTAGCACTATTCTTTGACAGATTTTTCATCAAACAATTTGTCTTTCGTAATGTATAAATTAGAAAAAAAAAAGAATGTGAACAATATCACAATTATAAAATATTTTATTGAATGTCTCAGGCAATCGAATTTTATGAAGGGATAGTCCTTACCGACTATCATGCCTAACCGTTTAGGTATTAATATTAATCTTTACCTAATAGCTATTATTTCTTTATTTAGTCAAGCCCATTTGTTTTAAGGTGATAAGAAATATTATATTATATTTTTTTATAAAATACGTTTATTAATATTGATTAATATAATATATTAGTATATTTTTATAGTACATTAATTTAACATGGTATATTGAAATGAGTGGGTCCCATCGGAAGCATTTAATGGCATTAGCACAATTCTCACGAATTCAATGAGTTAATGAAAAAAAAATTTAATGAAAGTTATTATTGTTGAATACAATATAAGAAAAAGAAATAATTTTTACAAATTACAAGGTTATTTTCACCCCCTAAGGGGTGCCAATAGTAGCACCCTAGAAAACAACGTAAGAACGTGCATTGCAGTATATCCACGTGGGGTACTTTACCTTTCAAATTTTAATGTATTTTTCTTTGAATTTTACACGAGTTACTTGAATATATAGTACCTTGATATCGCCCTCTAAATCTACACATATGTAACCGATCTCCTTACAACGGTAATCTTGGAAGCATCACCACCGATTTCCTCGAACACTACCAATAGATTCTGCGTAGGCTTCAACCACGATCTAGGAACATGGTACCTGGTGATCACGCCAGAAAATGCAATAATATAAATATAGTAAATACGTTACTCCAAACGTCAACACAAATGTGTATATATATGTAGAATACCATCGTTGAGTTGGTTTTCCACAACCGTATTGGCACTTTGCTTGTCTAAAAGTCCCTCCGTAGTTACAACCGTTGCATTGTCCTTTGGCATTCGTAGTCCAATACCTTCCAATGCTTTGCCCGTTAACCCATATTTGCCCCTTGCCCATACTGCCCATGTCCAGTGCTAACGGCTCCGTCCCTTGTGGCGTGTCGAAGTATGCCTGTGTCACAAGAATGGTTTAATGATGTAATAATTTGACGACCTTTGAATCATTGGATCGAACAAACGCTGAATAAAAACATGCGCCTACCTTGTACCATGTGAGTGGCTGTTGTTGGCTGTTTACTGCTAAAGACCTTCCGTTTATCCAATCACGAGTAAGGGAAGAAGAAGCTTCATCGGTGGACGACGACGACGCTAACTTCACAGCCTCGCCTTTCAGTCCGATCTATAAGACGAACGAGAGTTACGTACAACAATAAACTTCTTGCGTGATAATCTATTTTATTTACCTAATACCTTGTAAGACCATTTTTGCCTGGATAAATCTCTACTAGCTCCAATGTCCAGCCCATGTAAGACAACTGGTCCGATGACGCCAGTCTTTCATGTTTCGAAACCGCGGCCATCGTTCTATATCATATATTTTAACCCACCTAAGAGAAGAAGATTCCACAAAAAAAAAAAGAAAAAGAAAAGGGGGACGAAGAAACTACCGCCTACGCTACACTAACCGGTAATCCAACGGCTACGCTTAGCAGGGCAATGTTATTGAGACCAGCATGGAAATTGGCATCGCCCGTGAATGTGATTCTCATGTTTTCACGACTTCCAAAAGCAGATCCTGACATACATTAGATAGAGAGAGTTTGTTTTAGAAAAAAAAAAAACGTTCATTTCAAAAGAAATGAATGCAACGATGGGATTATTGCGACGTAGCTTTCGACTTGCCAGAAAGTTGCCCATTTATAAAGACGTGCAAGCCATGTCCGGCTGAGTTAACCGTCAGAGACGGATGGTTGCCTCTACGTAGGAATGATTCACTTGGGCTTATGTCTACGCTGTTATATAGAAGCTTATAATATGTATGTTTTTTTCAGTCCAAGGTTATTGAATGGGTGTCAGTGTTGTGTTATTAACCTAGTCATGTACCAAAGGTAGTCACTAGCATCCCTGGTGACATTCAACTGTTCTAACAGCCCAACAACTGAGAACTTGGCGTCGACGTCCTCAGCTGATATGTCTTCGCCGAATGATTCCCAAGACAACATTCCGACTTCTGTGGGCAACATCTGCGGCCAAGACGTCTTAGACCCCACCTGCATGCATTGTGATTGGAAAATGGGAACTCTAAATATACAATTCAATAGGTCCCTGCTTTCTATTGGTTTACTATAGTACTCCCTCCGTCCCACTATCTTTTGTACATTTCCTTATTTAGGAAAAAATCATCACAAACAATCAATATAATAATATTAAATATTCTTAAAAGACGTGTCAAAATATACACTTTTTTACCTTTTAATTGTACTATATTAAAATATTCAATTTCTTAAAAACCGCGCCACACCCAAATGTCCATAAATTACTGGGACAGAGGGAGTACTACATAAATTAACTACTAGTTTGTCACAATCTTAATGGTATATGGGCTTACCCTGGCAGTGTTAAAAACAATATTTATGCAGTCGGGAAGTATGCTGATGGACCAAGGAGGAAGATCATAGTGCAGACCGTTGAACGTTACTCTAGCGGGCGTGTCGAAATGGTAGTTTGTCAAAAAAGCCGCGCAACGACCAGACTTAGAATCCAAGAACACGTGTGCCTGAAGAGACATAACAAAAGGTATTGGCTCTCTCTCTCATCTTCGACGCTGCAAAAGAAAGATGAAAATCGACGTACGTGTTCGTAATTTCCCAGAGGTGTAACGGCTGGATCTGCAGAAACCAAGGCGCCCTCGCATTGTTTCATCGCGTTGTGGAACTCCTTGAGATGGTCGTACTTGGGCTGTCTGAGTAATCCTGTAAAAGAGAATCCGATTTTCACTGGTGATGAAAACGAAAGATAATACCAAGTGAAGAGCGGCATAGATACGCTTGCTTACCGTATTCATCGATGGGTGCATCGTAGTCGTAGCTCGTGGTTATGAAAGGACCACCAGCTGACCTACCAAAGTTGGTTCCTCCATGATACTGAGATACATAATACATTTTATTAAAGAAGGAATCAAATGTGTTTAAGAAGACAAGTACACTGTTTGTTGTGCTTATCAATGTACTTGCATATATACCATGTAGTAGTTTACAAAGGAGCCTCCTTTTTGGATGAACCTAGCAACGGCAAACGCCAAATCTTCGACGGGCCGATGATGGATCGGCCCGCCGAAATCTTCGAACCTTGAGAAAAAAAAAGATGACACTTACCATAAGAACATAAAAAATATACATAAGCTCCCCGGCCTAAGCTCGAGGGTTAATTACCAGCCAGTCCAAGCCTCGGTCCAAATCGCGGGCTTGTAAGGTTTGTTGGGAGAGAAGTAATCGCAGTAAAAACCATTGCAGGTATTGATCTGCCAAAACAAGAACCTTTTTCTTGTCAGGAAAATGCCAGCAAAAATCAGATTAAAAGGGACAAAAGTAATTAATTATTGTTATTACCAGAGGGTCAGGTGCATCGTCTTCCTTACACATAACCCACGGAACGCCGGTGTTCAAGTCAAGAGCCATTTTGGCAGCCCAGGTCATATATGAATGGCCAGAAATTCCTAGGTTTCTGCTTTCATACTCGTTTTCAATCTGTGTAATGTAATACATACATTATTGATGATTATTAACAACAGAGAGAATAACACAAGACAGATTCGTACATGCCTGAGAAAGAATAATAGGGCCGCCCTGAGATTGAAACAGTCCCTCATACTTCATCATTTCGACAATTTTCGTGGTAAATCTTTGCATTGCCATCTACCCATACATAAATTAACTTAAACTATGTGAAAGGAAAAAAAGATTATACAGAATGTTCGAAATATGACCAACAAAGTATACCTTGAAAGGCTCATTATCAGTTCGAAACTTCATCCCAGGAACATACTTGAGCCAAACTGGAAAACCTCTGAAGATTTACAAAGGTAGCTTTCTTTAGGTGCAATCATCGACCTTGAGTTAAAAACATAACTAAAAAGAAAAAAAAGGAATACATATCATTACCCAAAGTTCCACTCTGCGCAAACGTAAGGGCCAATGCGCAGATGCATGTATAAACCTGCTCTTTGGACCAATTTCACGAACCGAACTATATCATTTCTTCCCTCGAAGTTGTACTTGACAGAACCCAAAAAATTATAAAGAGTGAAAAGAGAATTTCTGCACATTACTTTGTCGATGGATAACTAGATATAATTATAGAGAGAGAGAGATAGAGAGGTGTACAATTCCAGGTGAAGGTTCATGAATGTCCCAAAACACATAAGTGTCTATGGCATCTAAACCTCCATCTTTTGCCTTTTGAATGAGACCTTCCCACATCTGCATTGAAGGAAAAAAAGGGAAGATAACTTGTCTTTGTAAAGCCCGCATAATGAATTTTATTACAAAAAAAGAATGAAGTAATGAAACTCACATCAGGTGTGCTTCTTGGATAATGTATTGAGCCAGAAAATAGAATTCTTCTCTGGCCATTGATAAGGAGAGCCTTTCTATCATATGTAACACTGCACCGTGAAAAACGAACAGCACACAACACGATTAAACCGACAAACAAAATGCATTTTGAAGCTGCCATCGAATCCGAGACAGAAGAAGAATGAAAAGAAAAACAGAAAATAAAAAAAGCTTTCTTCTTATGGAGGGCGTTAAATGCACAAATGAATAATGCCAAGGCGAGAATGATAAGTTTCTTCTACTTGACACATGACATATAAAGCTTTTCTTTCTTTCTTTTCTTTATTTATCTTTATTTTACTTAAAACTTGGAGAATAATAATTATAACAGCATTGGCACACTAGCGTGCAGACAAACACTTGACACCACACACGGTGACGAAAGATAGAACAAACTGTGCATAAAAGTGTGAATCACTTTTTGTTGTCTGTTTTCCTCGGTGATATTAATATATCACGATTCCAGCATTGCTTGCTGAGTTTGCTCCTGGTTCTTTTGGTTTCGTTTACTGATTTAGTTCTCTCTTCTCTGTTTTTTTTTCTTTTATTTTTTCTATTCGGGAAATGCGAACGGTATTGGTTTAAAATGAAAAAAAAAAAGAAAAAGAAAAGTTAGACCAACTCCATTCCAAATACTCGTTCTCATACTCAAACTCAAATGCAGTAATTCTACTCCAACCGACAAACCAGTTCTCAAAACCAACTTACCATTTTGTAATATCTCTTCCATAAAAGCTTTTACGAAATTTTAATATTACCCACATGTTTTATAATTTTTCAAATGATAATATACGATATTTCAAAAATAAAACTAAATAAAATAATGCCTATAACATTAAATATATTTATATTTTAAGTACATGCCACGTAGAATGTCCCGAGAAGTACTAGTTCCTACAAATGGTAAAGCATTCACATGCCATAGTTATTTTTTGGAAGAATATTACTATCTCAATTACAAGGATAAGCACATTCGGGTTTCCTTTCCGCCGGGGCTCATTTAATTCCATATCATGTGATGTCGTTATCGTCATACTTTATAGCAATTGAAAGATAATAATGATAACTATATTGTAATTTAATAACGTCTATCCTATTATTATTACTACACCTACATCATCGGTTATCGCAATTTCTTTTTAATTATTACGACGTCGATCATCAACCTAATTCGTAGACAATGCCATACAACGAGGACCCCCACCTCCACTCCGTTACCACCCTATTCATTTATCACATCACCACATCGTCAATTATTTGGAATGCGTATCAATTAGTTGTGATATCGGTAAAAAGTATACTTTACAAAAAAGATCTAAAAACAATGTTATGTGTGATTTTTATCAAGACAAACATAACAAAAATGGAGCTTATTACATACCAACACGCACGGGGCTATTTTTGGTCCAATAAACACCATTTTCACGTTTATATTTTATTAGCCAGATTTGTCACACACATCAATCTTTTTATTGTGTAATATAAAATTACATAATTATCCTTAAAGTTTTATAAAAATAAGAATGAAAAACATATTCTACAGTCTCACAGTCGTACAATCTTACAGTCGTCTAAGTAGTGCAGTCTGATATTTGTGCATCGTACAGTCTTACAATGTTTAAAAGAAGTTGTGCAATCTTACGGTCTTACAATTTTTAAGTAGTGTTGTCTCATAGCCGAGTGCAGTCTCATAACTGTGCATTGAACAGTCTTACAAAGTAGTGCATCCCCACAGTCTTACAGTCTTACAATAATATAAACTTAAACATCGTTCTTTTGGTCGCACAGACGTGACACGGTCTTCAACCTTCGCACTATATATTCTGAGATATTTGGTAATATGATCGCAATATACTCCATTTGTTAGCCCATGAGCGATGATTTATGTTACATTTTTTAAGTGGACGCAATATTCAAAGCACAGTTTTAATCGTCTATAAAATGATAAAAGATCTAGACAGGCAATGACATATTTATATCATCGGTTCCAAGAACTACGACCAGTTGTTGAAGAATATTGATACGATGAGGAATTCCTGAACTCCTGAATCTCCTCAGACGAAACATCGTGCACATTGTTGTCTGCACACATCAATGAAAGAGCCGATCACAGCATGTATACACCACATTTGCCGCTGATTTGTACAGACAAAAGAAATGAAAAATTAATTTACAAAATAAATACATTAAGGATTTTGCAATATCTTCCCGTCTGTCATGCCCAAATCTCGAAGAATATATAGTATCATAAGTGTGTTGTTTGAAACGCCTTCTCAAAGAATCTCATATCCCGGTCAACCGAAGATTCAAACTAGTGTACTATTATTGATTGTTTTCTATAATCAACAATGCATTGTATCCGATGATATTCATTAATGTTCACTGGAATAATTATAAGCCCGCTCTTGCCATGGAACAGACGGCCAATTCTCCACGATACCCTGCACATATGGGCGAAGGGCGTATAGGTCTATATGTCCATCACTATTAAATTCCGTTGCAGCAATTTGGTTGAATGCTGTATGCATAAACGAAACGCTTGAGTTTTCAAACTTTGGATGCCTCTGTTTCTCGATGAATCCCCGTACGCATTCATCTATGTGCTGTTCAAGAACAAAATATATTAGACAAATTTGCGTAGACAATATACATGAAATATTATAACTTGTGTACCCCATCATGTAAAGTTCCTTTTGTCATAAGATCTTTGAAGAATCAGGGGCGGACCCACGTATACCGTTGGGGGGTCAGTTGACCCCCCGGCTGCGACGAGAATAAGTATTATATATGTCTATAAATTCATAGAATTGTCTCTAGCTTAGTGGTTAACATACTAAAAGTAAAGGCATGTTACCAATTTGACCCAGGTTCGAATTTGTTGTTACTTTTTTATTTAATTTTGAAAATAAATACATAAGCTGGATATAATTGGATTGGGCTTGACCCCCAGGCCCACGAGGCTGGGTCCGCCCCTGGAAGAATGGAATGCCACGTTCTTCTCATAATATTAGAGTGATAGTCCTTCTGGTTCATTGTTCCTATCGCTGCAGACACGCATGGAAACAATTTCGAGCTTTTCTTCACATGAATGGTAAGCATTGTGTCTTTGGAGAGGTTTTTTGAAATCAAACGTTAACCGTCCAATGGATCTGTACTTGCATTCTTAGATCATTTCCGCAATGTAGTCAGTGTGTCTTGCGTCGAAATTTTTAGGGTGCTTTCTCTTAGCCAAAAGCGATGCACCCTTATTTTTCTTTCTTTTTTGATGATCCTCAGGCAACACATCCTTAGCAGAAGGAATATTACCTGCGTTTTCTGCCATTCATTGTCCATCATACCTAGGGGTGTTCATTCGGTAATAACCGAACCGAACCTCGGTTCGAGAATTTCATAAACCGAAAACCGAACCGAGTTTCGGTTTTTACCGAATTTTTTTCGGTTCGGTTCGGTTAACCGACCAAAAAACCGAACTTTTAATAAATAAAAAATAAAAAAACAATAATATTAATATGATTTTAACTATATATTTTTATTATCATATTTTTATTTGTATAAAATTTTCATTTACCCCATATTTTCCATATTTTAGTAAATATATTAATTTTATTTATATTATAAATATATATTATCATATATATATATTTGAATAAATTTATGATTTACCTAATATTTTCCATATTTATTAAATATGGTGGTTATATTATTAATTTATTTAAATAAGACATATAAAAATATATCATTATATATTTTATATAATAATATATATGTATTAAAATTAAAATAAAAAAAAGAATTCGGTTATTCGGTCCAGTTCGGTTTACCGAGGTAAAAAACCGAAACCGAACCGAATTTTTTTCGGTTATCAAAATACAAACCGAAAACCGAACCGAAACTCTTCGGTTCGGTATTCGGTACGAACCGAAACCAAGTTTCAGTTCGGTTCGGTCGGTTAACCGACATTTGAACACCCCTAATCATACCCAGTGCTAATTTTTCATGTACAAAAATTATATATACTTGAATGTGGAGTTACATGTAATAATATTGTACTCTATTTTGTAAAACAATGATTAACTTACCAAGATTCTGCTCTATCATTGGAAGTCTCTGATGAATTTCGAAATAGTTCGTATTGATCTTCCTTGTCAGATCATTTAGTAGAGTAACCTGTACATTATATCTTGAATGCAGTTTATTGAACCTTTGCTGACATAAATAAGATCTTCAAATGCAAACATTTCTTGTTAAAAATATTGTGAATGGATATGGGCATTTTCCTAGTACTTTTTACGAAAGAATGCACTTTGGAGAGTACCTTATTGTAGTCCCCATCCCAAATCGACCACAATCCCTCGTATATTTTGGCAACCAATTGCTACAAAATTGACGTATAACAACATAAGAACTGAATAAGGAAACTTACCTATTCTAAGAACTTGGTCATTGAAATTGAGATTTCTCGTCAACTTGAAAAGTATCCAATGACGTGGGAGAATAAAAACCAGGTAAATATTATCAGGAAAATGCTTATACATTTTATCATTAGTAGGTATTCAAACATTGTTTTTATCAATCTAATGTTTCGGAACAATTTGTATGGAAAATATATGCTGAGCATTGTCGATCATTT